>CM055271.1:18018496-18043890 GCA_029237695.1 Conchocele bisecta
GGAGAGTAGTGCAGCAGGGAGATGCGAGCACTAGGGGCGCGACTGACATGACTGCAGGTCCTTTGGCAAGTGATGAGTGTAAATCTTTGTCGAGCCAGCTCCTTTCTGAGGAGGATATGTCTGGTGAACTTCTGTTACCATGGGAACATGGTGGGTGCTGTGAGCAGGGTGAGGGAGTCGTGAGCATAGAGTTGGTGACACGGAACGGAGTGCCAGAGATATTAGCATGCGGCATTTCTCCGGGTATCAATTCTGTGGTTCCGGATGCACCATCCTGTTAGGGTTTCTCGAACGAAGAAATGAGAAAAGAGCAATCAAAGGACAGTGATTTGTGTTTGGTGTTAGATTGGCTGAACACTCGGGTCGTTCCCAAACAACCGGAGCTGTTCATGGCTAGTCCGGCTGCCAAAGCGCATTGGCTGACAAAAGATCTGTTCACCCTCATTGATGGTGTGTTATTTCGGAACAGACCGGATAGTGAGGAAAAAGACGTTGTTCTGCCTTCTAGTCTCCGAGAAGTAGCTCTAGCCATGATATTCCGTCCGCGGGGCATCAGGGCGTGGTGAGAACAAAGGCGAGAATGAAGCAGAAATTTTACTGGTACCAAATGGGTAAAGATATAGCACGATATGTTACCACTTGCTGTGGGTGTAGCCAGAATAAAAAGTCCGAAAAGTATGGTCGTATAGGGATGCGTGAATATCAAGCAGGTGCACCGATGGAGCGGGTACACATTGATTTTCTAGGTCCATTACCCAGAACACCCCGGGGTAACGAACACATCTTAATGATGGTTGATCAATTTACCAAATGGGTAGAATGTGTCCCCCTTCCGTCTCAAACTGCTGATGTGACGGCAAAAGCGGCCATAGACCAGTTTTTCTCGCGCTTTGGTTATCCCTTTGAGCTTTTCTCGGATCAGGGCAGAAACTTCGAGTCCAAGCTGTTTGCAGCCGTGTGTAAAGCTTTGCACATTCATAAGACGCGTACCACTCCATATCGACCCTCCGCAAATGGTCAGGTGGAACGGTATAATCGAACACTGATGGACGCGGTTAGATGCTATATAGGCTCATCTCAGAATCAATGGGATTTGCAATTACAACAAATTGCAGGGGTCTTACGCTCAGCTGTCAACCGTGGCACAGGCTACACCGCAAACAAACTCATGCTCGGGAGGGAGGTCAATATTCCGGCTAATCTCATGTTTCCCCAAAAACTAGCTCCATCCATGGATCCGGATGGATACGTAACTAAGCTAACGGGGGATATGCAGGAAGCACACACGAAAGCTAGGGCCACATTAAAAACCTCATCCCGGCGCATGAAACGAAACTATGATTTGCGATTATTGGAACGGTCCTATGAAAAGGGTGATCTGGTCTATCTATTAGATACCGCGGTTCTGAAGGGCAAGTGTCGTAAACTTTGCCCGGCTGTCATAATAGAAAAGATCTCGAGTGCCCTATTCCGTGTTCAATTAAAAAACGCAGTCTTTGTAGCCAATCATGATCGGTTAAAACCCTGTAGAGATAGAAATGTACCAAGTTGGGTAAAATCGGCACTTGATCGTTTCAACAGCAATATTCCATTGGGGCAATCAGATCAGGATCTATACTGTTATTGCAAGCAACCTTGGGGAGGAAGGTTTATGATCCAATGTGACTATTGCAATGAATGGTACCATGGGTCTTGCGTCAACATTACAGCTGCAGATGCATTGGACATAAATAGATACAAGTGCCACCGTTGCAAAAGTAAGAATGACAACTAAAACATTTAGTGTCTGGGTGGCTGAATTCTGGGACTTCCCGGATGCTAATACAAGTAGTATCAAGCTCTGCGTTGGATGTCCAATGACACGAAGATTACCATTATGTTGATATTAATAACTTCTGTTAGTCTATTCCAGAATGGCATTGAACCAGGATGAGTCTACGTTCCTGGACCGTGTTGAGCACGCGACGAAAGTGGGACGTCCGGTGGAGGCGGGAGGCTTTATCGAGAAATTGATGTCACCAGCCTTCGCCGGGAAGTCCGACCGAGTGCTCAACGCGGTTAGGGGCCAGACCAGGCATGGTTGAAGACCGTGGCGAGAGACGCGGAGCGATTCCAACTGCACAATCGCTCCTGGATCAATACCAACATAATGGACATCGGACTCCAGTCCTCTGTGGAAAGTGCGATGCCCCATGATGGCATGTACAAGGACATTCGTTTGGATCAGGATCCCACCCTCGGGCACCGTACCGAGAATGCAGCGCATCCATTGCCGATGGAAATTACGCATCCATCTAGCGAAGACGATGTTCTCTCGTTATCGTGTCCCACAGAGGACGAAGACACCTTTCTCGAACCTATTAATGTTCAACGGGATAGAACGCCCCCTATAGTGTCGCCTAAACCGTCCAATATTGGAGCAACGGCATCTCCAAACCGGTCTCCAGCCAAAGAGAACTCTAAACGAGGGACAAAACATTCAAAGCATTCCAGGCATTCAACGCATACCAAAAGACGCCATGAATCGCGGTCCCCCCGTCGAGACAGAGACCGGAGTCCACGGAAGCAGCGACACTCGGAGATTGGTTTACACCAGAATGAACACAAAACTGTATACAGGAGTCCGAGAAAACCTAAGTGGACACTACCCAGCAGAGCTAGGAGTCCGCCGAAACATCCGAGTTCCACGTCCCACACGGAGATGGCACGCGAGGTTGAACATTCACGATCAACAATTAAGCCGCGTGCAGAGCAGGAGGTTACCACCCCTAGGGTTGAGGCATATAAGATTACAAAAACCCGAAGGAGACAAATGAAACGCCGTGCTCAGAAAAAGAAGAATCAGAAGCAGGAAGTTGCCGTTCCATGCATGGATTTACGAATTGTAGTGAACGCGGATGTACAAACGCGACAAACGCGAGTGATACAGGGTCTAGAATTACAGACCCACACGAGATCGAACGCGAGTGTGATAGAAAACACGGTACTACCCGCAGCATTGCCGCTCAGCCCAGTAAGCAGCAATGCGGTACTACCCGCAGCATTACCGCTCAGCCCAGTAAGCAGCAATGCGGTATTACCCGCAGCATTATCGCTCAGCCCGATGAGTAGCGATGTGGTATTACCTGCAATTATGCCCATAAGCAGTGGTGCGGTACTACCCGCAGATTTGCCACAGAGCATTCCGCCTCCATGTATGCGAGATTACGGTGCTCCACCAGATGCGATAGATAGCCATTTTCACTTGGATTGTTCGCGCAAATCTCTTGGTCTGACGGCTAAAGCCACACTGACCAGGGTCTGCCAGGAGACAGTTCCAAGTGACGATGCGCGTATCAATCTCCTGGGTGCAGTGGTGGTATACTGTCATCCAGAAACATTCCCGACCTTATACGAAATTAATGATCTGCTGAGGCAAGGTCATAAAGTGGCCGTGGGACTTCACCCGAAGAAAGTGGGTAGCTGTACCCAGGATGACTTTGCTGCTTTCCAAAGGTTGGTGCAGTTACCAGAGGTGACAGGGTGTGGAGAACTGGGCCTGGATGAGACTGCACAGACTCCCATGCCTCAACAAATCAGAGCGCTGGGAGAGGCTGTCAGATACATCCAAGAGAGGCAGGTTCTGGTCCTTCATTGCCGGGAAAGTCCCCAGTCTAATGGCCAACTTTATTTCACCCTATTGGATATTCTAAGACCAATAGTGAACCCGTACCAGAAAATACATCTGCACTGTTTCTGTGGGAATAGTAGAGTTGTTGCTGCCTGGCTCGAGAGATTCCCTATGACTCATTTTGGGTTTACACGGGTTGCAGATCATTTCACGGGTGATAAACTAGAGGGGCTCAGGTCAGTTATGCAGGACCGGATGCTTCTAGAGACGGATGCCCCTTACTTCCCCTTCAGACAAGTAAGTGCAGACAGTACACCCGCCCTGATTGGGATGACGGCACAGCGGCTCGCGCCACAGATCGGTGTCGGGTGGACCGAGTTGATCGGTATATGCACGCGGAATGCAATACGTCTGTATGGATGGGATCAGTAAGGTGGGAGCAGAAGACCTGGACCAAAGACCTGGAGCAGGTACCTCTATGACCGGATCTCCTTAGTACATGTCTGTTCTCCCCGTGAGGGGAATAGTCGCGTTAAAGTTTCCTCATGTAATACTTTAAAAATACAGGCATGTAAATATCCTTTGAGCAAACTAAATTGGTTTGGGCTGTCTGCGATTAAGGAGAAATTAGGGTTATTCTAGAATTAGACTTTCCCTTCGGGGAACCCATCCAGGATAGTATGTCCACACTATCCCTATCGGTTGTCCTTTTAATATTCGAATGCTGTTAGAGGGTACATCTTGTGGGATAGGGGTGAGCTCATCATCTTGGTAGCGTCTATTTAAATAGAATGGGGGTGTAGTGTTTGGGCAATCACTATTCTGCCTCTTGTAGCCGTGATATTGTTTATGACAAGTTATCCTTAACTAGAACCCAGGAGCTTCCTCATAAACAGTCCGGAGCCTCGCTGAAGACCAGTCCGGAGCCTCGCAGTGTTGCCGCCTCGCGCATGCGCAAAACACTTCACGTGCAGGTCTCCGCCTAAGGAAACGGCGCATTCTACCCGAGTGTTTGGAGCGTATAGACCTACTAGAACCGAAGAAGTACCACATACGCCCAAGTTACATCGACGCTAGAGAACCAACCGACTTTACTCAGGTATATCGATGTTCCCCCTTAGCCTGGGGTGGGGTAACTGAGACGCAGAATGGAGTAAATTACAACAATCATACGCCCAAGTTACACCGACGCTAGAGAACCAACCGACTTTACTCAGGTATATCGATGTTCCCCCTTAGCCTGGGGTGGGGTAACTGAGACGCAGAATGGAGTAAATTACAACAATGGTGTCAGAAGTGGCTTCTAGTTTCGATTTAGCCGCAACATCAACATATTCCAAAATCAACTTGGCCGGTCTGACAACATCTAATTTCTGTTTGCTTTTATCACTAATATGTGTATCTATTGTCCGCCGTAGAATTAATTACAAAATTTCTGTGCATTATATCGATAAACGCAGACAATTTGGGCGAAAATTTAGGGATTCCCGTGTGACGTCATTTATCGCGAGTGTGCATATCATTATCGCATTCGCATTCCTTCGGCGCGGAAATTATTGGCGCGCAGGCGCAATAGAGGGGAAACATTTGTAAACTTCCGCCGGTAAAATTCCAATAAAATTGGAAAGCAAAAGAGATAAAATACAACAGATTGTCGCCAATCCTGAATCAGAAGCAGGAAGTAAATAATTTGTATCCTTTATGCAAATACAGACCGGCAGGTGGATAATTCGAAAAATGGAATATAAAGTCGGCGATGTGGTAAAAGTTGCGTGACCAAATTAGACACGGTTTAGAATGAATAAATACATGTATTCACCAGGAACTAAACTGCATTCGGTGTCTGATTGAGTGTCGGTTTCATTCATTTGGGGTTGAATGACACAATACCCTTACTAGCCCCTTGGAGTGCTAATATTTCAATCTGCCGTGTAGGATGCACACCAGTAAGTGTTTTGGAGGTATTTAAAATATATTTTAATATTTCAATCTGCCGTGTAGAGTGCACACCAGTAAATGTTTTGGAGATTTTTTATATTATATTTAAAATATATTTTGGTTGAATTACGATTAAAATTAACATGTGCCATGTGTGTTGAAATAAAATTTGATGACTTGTTTGTGTTGTTATTCTGTATTGTTGCATACGTGCTAGCATTGCGGATGTGTAGAATTGCACATAGTACAAACTGTACGAACAACTTTTAAAAATAATATTAATGATAACATCTGATAGTGCAGACAGCAATTAATTTATTTATTTTTATTATTCCGCAGATTGAAATCAAAATGGCCTCCATTACAGACAAGAAAATTCGCGTCAATTTTGCTGATTGGCAGGAATTGACTCTAATTCCCAATGTCAAAGAAAAAATTGCCAAAGCAATTGTAGCCATCCGTCTCCTCCACGGCAATATAGACTTGCCCATACTCTCCTGCCTGACCCGTCGAACATTTAGTGAGTCTATAAGTGACTTGCTGGATTTCACACTCGATGACCAATATCCGGTCATAACGCAAGAAATGAGGAATACCGTACCCTTTCAACAGTACATAACTGGGGATGGGGGTCTAAAGAAAGAACCTCAGGATGGTACACGTCCTGGGAATCTCTCAAGGGACCCGGGTAGAAATCTGGAAGGGGGAGGTAGTGAGAGAGACACTATTTGCGAGAGTGACAGTGAGGATGACTTTGTAAAGACTTTGGCAGAGGCCAAAGAATTTATGAAGATTGGCAAAGCAAAATTGGTGGAATTGGGGGCAGGTCACCCTATCTCAGGGACGGTACCCAAATCCAACCGCCAAGAGGGGAAGGGCGGGACTTTGTTTGAACATGAAATGGGAGAGGTAGGGCACCCGTCTCCTAGTCATGATTTTGGACAGAGTTTGCTGGATTTGTCCTTGGGAAGTTTGGGTGACAGTAGGGGTATAAGTATGGGAGAAAGACTAGCCCGATTAAGAGGTGATACCGGGAATGAAGGGGTAGGCACTGTGGGAACAGTGGGCCCCAGTTTCCCATTAGTGCCAGATCAGATTCCGAGTGCAGAAAGGATGCCCCAATCAATGCAGGGATATAACAATGCCCCAATGACTGCGGGAATGGCACCTCTGCCAGTACCAACTTTCACGCGGGCTATAGCCCATCCTGTTGAGTTTGGTGGGAGGCCCCCCAGTCAAGCGGATCCCCCGGTATCAAGGTATGTAGGGCCACGGGGTACTAACCCAGACCCGTGGTGGGGGTACCGTGGCCAGCCACAAGGCTTGCCCGTTTATGAAGAGAGTAGTAGCGACAATGGGAGAGGTAAAACTCATCCACGTCAACAGCAGAGGCTCAACAATCCTCGTATTGTTGAAATAGTTAGGTCGATGCCTAAAAATATGCAGTACGATGGGGTGGGGAACTGGCTCACATTCAGTCATCGCTTTCAGCGATATGCACAAGCTTGCAAATGGTCGGTAGGCGACTCGCTGAATAGTTTGTGGTGTCACATTCGTACGCATTGTCCTTGTTGTTTCTACTGTCTAGAGACTGGACATATTGCACGCAATTGCCCCAGAAAACAGGATAAGTAAAGGAAACAAGGGGGGGTTCAGAAGGATTTAAACGGGCAAGGATCGAGGAGACCGGCCGGTCCTCGATCCCGCAAGCAGTAGGCCGGATTGACTCAAACACCAGGGTAACTTGGGGCCAACAAGAAACAGGCGAGCATGGTTCCCTAATGAAACTCGCACGTAATCCACCCAGGGGGGTAGGTGGGGCCCAGAAAGTTGTCCAGAGTAGGTGTACATTAAAGAATACGGAAGGGGAGGGAGAACTGAAGAAGAGTAGCTTGGTAACGATTCCCATGCAGTCAGATGTGACGTCCAACTGCACAGTGCCAGATGTTACCGTGTATTCCACAAACAGTGCACAACATACTGATGCACTGCCCCGTGCTTCGGTACAAGTCCCATTGCTTGGTGCATCTATACAAACATTCTTTGTAAGCCACAAGGAAAGACAGATATCACATTGGTGGACCTACACACCCCCACCCCAGCTGATATGTCGCATGTGGTAGTCGATTCATTGAGCACTCCAAATACATCTGCATTGTTTGATTCGGTAGAATCGCAGGAGGGTGAATTAGATAGCATGGGGTCGAACCAAGTAGATATTCAGAAAAACATGTCCCCAATGGCAGTTGACAGGACCTCGGGTGCTTCAAGTGGTAATAGGGAACCCTTTAAAGTAGACTTAAGCACACGCACTGGTAGTATGGTGCAGGATGCACCAGGGGAAACACTTCCAGTCAATCAGAACGAGGCGAGCGGAGAGTGTGGCGAGTTGGGTCACCCGGAATGTGTGACAGTATGCCAACTAAGATCTGCCTCCCAGTTCAGTATGCCCATTCAAGTTGCTGATAGAGTAGTAGAGGCCGTTGTAGATACCGCAGCCGAGGCAACTATTATATCGGACACGGTGTACAAGAAAAAGACCTCCAAAACTCAGAGATGTAAAATTACTCACAGCAGGCCGTCAATTAGCAATGCAAGGGTTTGTTGCCGGGCCAGTCAAATTGAACATAGGATCACGGTGGTATGAAGAAAATGTCTATGTGGCGCCCATAGATCAGGATATGCTACTTGGGTTTGATATCCTATACCTCCGTGGATCATCAATGTTGGACATGGGAAAGGGCAAGCTGCATTTTGATGGGCAGGAAATCGACTTAAATATGAAGGGTAGGTCAGGAACTCCGCTTGTAGACAGGGTCACGGTGGATAAAAGACATGTCATTCCTCCCAACTCGGCAATAAAAGTGAAGTGCACAATGAATGCACTCTTACCAGATTATGTAGTGGAACCGATAGGGAACACACATTTGCTAGTACCGAGAGTAGTGCGGAAAGGTGGGGATAAGCCGGTTGTGTGCCTGGTAAATCCAACAGATAGGTATCGGCTTGTACGTAAGGGCCAACAGCTAGGTAACGCCTACGCTGTTGATGAGTACTGTGAGGATTCCGGTACTTTGCCCGAGGAACCTGGTGGGGTACGTATGGTGCCTGAAGGGGCACAGTCAACTGAGGAAAATATACCAGAACACCTATACTCAACAAAACTAGAAACGTCCCTGTGTTATAGCCGGTGTAGCTCTGTCTATGTATGTACCACATGTTCAAAGTACATGTATTTTAAACCGTGGCGATGTTCAGAATACGATCGTGTAGAGTTTAGCCGATACACACGGTTTACATAGCGGCCAGTGACCGGAACGTTGATTTCCACTTTTTGCACGTGCACGCTATACTTGTCATCGATAAGGTGATTCAGTTCATGTCGTACCATTCATGCGATAGGGGCTATTCGGAAAATTAAAAAACTTTTTTAATTTTTCACTGTTTCGATATGCCACGGCTTTCCGAAAACGAGCGAAATCAGGCAATTGGGATGCTTGCGGGTGGGATGGCCACCAGGGCGGTCGCGCCTCGGTTTAGTTGCTGTCGGAAGACGATTGATCGTCTTGCTTGCAGCCCGGTACCAGCAGACTGGGGCTGTTCACGACCGGCAGCGACCTGGTAGGCCTCGTGTAACGACGGCTAGAGCCGATCGTTACATTACGTTGACGCACTTACGTCAACGTCGATTGGCAGCCACAGTCACTGCTAGGCGATACGGTGTCTCAGGGCAGACCATTCGCAACCGGTTACGTCGTAACGCCCAACCAATCCGGGCACGCCGCCCGTACACTGGTCAGATAATGACCCAACGTCACCGTGCTGCCAGACTGTTATGGGCGCGACGTCATCTGAACTGGAGAAGGGCTGACTGGAACCGAGTTTTGTTCACCGATGAATCTCGGTTCACAGTTAGTCATGCTGACGGAAGATTACGGGTATACAGGCGTAAAAATGAAAGATTCACCGATTGTTGCATTGTTGAGAAGAACAGGTTTGGGGGAGGGAGCGTAATGGTCTGGGGTGGGATCATGGGAAACCGGAAGACATATTTGGTTGTTGTACAGGGCAACATCAATGCACAACGTTATGTTGCAGATGTGCTAAATGCACATGCCTTACCATTTATCCGTCAGCATGGTCCTGGTGTGACAGTGATGCACGACAATGCCCGCCCTCACGTAGCCAGGGTCACCACTCAATACTTACAGCAAAACAATGTCGACGTCATGCCATGGCCCGCGGTCTCCCCGGATATCAATCCCATTGAGCACATATGGGATGAGCTGGGCCGCAAAGCACGAGCTAACCATCAGATTGACAATGTTCGCGATCTTACACGGGCGTTACAACGGGAATGGAGGAATTTGCCCAACGCACTGGTATTGCGTTACGTCACGTCGATGCGGCGTAGGATCATTGCATGCATTCATGCAAATGGTGGCCACACTCGGTACTAACGAGATTTACTGAATTTGCCACATTACTTATTGAAATTCCATCTCTAAACATTAAGTAACACATTTCTGAGTTTTTGTGATTTTTTATTTTGACCCCTACCGCCCTTGGCCGGTTATCTCTCGAATATTTAACAAGATATCCAAATGCAATTTATTGGCTTTGATACAGAAATGAATGAACTTGTTTTTCCATTTTGATTTTTAAAAGTAACCCTTTTGGTTTTTGATGAATCTTTCCTTAAACATGGAGGGACGTTTCTAGTTTTGCTCAGTATATATCCGTTGTTCATGTCGTCTGTCGAATTGTTAGACGAAGAACAAAAAGTACAGTTAGGCCAAATGTTAACCGAGTATCAAGATGTGTTTGCCTCAAGTGAATTTGATTAGGGTCATTTCGGGGCAATCGAACACACCATTGATACTGGGGATGCCAAACCAGTCAAGCAGCGCATACGTAGAACTCCTGCTTGCTTCGCAGGCGAGGAGGAAGCCCATTTAAAGAAAATGCTGGAAGCAGGGGTAATTCAGGAATCCACATCTGAGTGGGCTGCCGCACCAGTGTTAATTCGCAAACGCGATGGGTCTGTCAGATGGTGTATTGATTACCGAGCGCTCAATGACGTTTGCCGAAAGGATGTCTTTCCGTTACCATTAGTAGACGATTGTCTTGATACATTGGCCGGTAGCGTATGGTTTGGCAAGGTTCCGAGAATACGGGCTGAAACTTAAACCTAAAAAATGCATCCTGTTTCAGTCGGAGATTGATTTCCTTGGGCGACGAGTCAGTTCCAATAGCCTCACCATGACTGATAAAGATATTGAGGTAGTAAAAAACTGGCCCGTCCCTCGGTGCTCAAAAGATGTGGAGAGATTCATGGGGTTGGCCAATTATCACCGTACGTTTGTGGTAAATTTTGCGAAATTGGCGGAGCCCATGTATCGCATCACGGGAAAGCGAAAATTTGTATGTGAACATAAGCAGAAACAGTCATTTGACTCCCTCATTACAGCATTGACACATTCCCCAGTATTGGCCCTTCCAAACAATAATGATGATTTTATTTTGGATACGGATGCATCGGACGTGGCCATTGGGGCAGAATTATTACAAATTCAGAATGGTGAGGAAAAGGTCATTGCGTATAGTAGTTACGCATTGACACCAGAACAGCGGCGATATTGTGTCACGCGGAAAGAATTGCTTTCCATTCTGAGATTCACCAGACAGTTTCGCCATTACTTACTGGGCAGGCCATTTGTGGTTAGAACTGATCATTCTAGCTTGGCATGGCTCTTGCACTTTAAGGCTCCACAAGGACAGCTTGCTCGATGGATGGAAGAATTGTCGCAATACAATATGGTGGTGCAGTACCGTCCAGGTGTAAAACATGGGAATGCGGATTCTTTATCTCGCATACCAGCTTCGGGGATGTGTGATTCGTATTCCTATGGGGTGCATTTAGAGGATCTGCCTTGTGGAGGCTGTAAGTATTGTACGAGGGCTGACAAAAACTGGGGGGACTTCACAAAGGATGTAGAACTGGGAGGGGCATTGGATACACATGGGGGACGCTCCGTATCCAAGGTGCGAAACCAGTTCAGTGAAGCCTCGTGTAGCACACAGGAATTTATTCCCAGAAAGTTGTCCGGACAGGGTGTGGCCCAAATCACTTCGGAGACAAAGCCATTACCTGAACCTAATGCACTGCCTGAAGGCCCAACTGGCAGCAGGGCGGAAGGTGAGGAGGGTCTTGGGTCTTCAACGTTAGGAGGTGCGGTATGTAACCCGACACGAGGCACTTGGTCATTGCCACAGCAACGCGCTGGTCGTGTAGGCTGTGATGGCAACGGCAATCAAGGTACCACGTGTCGGACGAATCCTACGACAAAATGGGAGGAGGATGCCCATGCCAGCTCCTTTCTGAGGAGGATATGTCTGGTGAACTTCTGTTACCATGGGAACATGGTGGGTGCTGTGAGCAGGGTGAGGGAGTCATGAGCATAGAGTTGGTGACACGGAACGGAGTGCCAGAGATATTAGCATGCGGCATTTCTCCGGGTATCAATTCTGTGGTTCCGGATGCACCATCCTGTTGGGGTTTCTCGAACGAAGAAATGAGAAAAGAGCAATCAAAGGACAGTGATTTGTGTTTGGTGTTAGATTGGCTGAACACTCGGGTCGTTCCCAAACAACCGAAGCTGTTCATGGCTAGTCCGGCTGCCAAAGCGCATTGGCTGACAAAAGATCTGTTCACCCTCATTGATGGTGTGTTATTTCGGAACAGACCGGATAGTGAGGAAAAAGACGTTGTTCTGCCTTCTAGTCTCCGAGAAGTAGCTCTGACATGGAGCCATGATATTCCGTCCGCGGGGCATCAGGGCGTGGTGAGAACAAAGGCGAGAATGAAACATAAATTTTACTGGTACCAAATGGGTAAAGATATAGCACGATATGTTACCACTTGCTCTGGGTGTAGCCAGAATAAAAAGTCCGAAAAGTATGGTCGTATAGGGATGCGTGAATATCAAGCAGGTGCACCGATGGAGCGGGTACACATTGATTTTCTAGGTCCATTACCCAGAACACCCCAGGGTAACGAACACATCTTAATGATGGTTGATCAATTTACCAAATGGGTAGAATGTGTCCCCCTTCCGTCTCAAACTGCTGATGTGACGGCAAAAGCGGCCATAGACCAGTTTTTCTCGCGCTGTGGTTATCTCTTTGAGCTTTTCTCGGATCAGGGCAGAAACTTCGAGTCCAAGCTGTTTGCAGCCGTGTGTAAAGCTTTGCACATTCATAAGACGCGTACCACTCCATATCGACCCTCAGCAAATGGTCAGGTGGAACGGTATAATCGAACACTGATGGACGCGGTTAGATGCTATATAGGCTCATCTCAGAATCAATGGGATTTGCAATTACAACAAATTGCAGGGGCCTTACGCTCAGCTGTCAACCGTGGCACAGGCTACACCGCAAACAAACTCATGCTCGGTAGGGAGGTCAATATTCCGGCTAATCTCATGTTTCCCCAAAAACTAGCTCCATCCATGGATCCGGATGGATACGTAACTAAGCTAACGGGGGATATGCAGGAAGCACACACGAAAGCTAGGGCCACATTAAAAACCTCATCCCGGCGCATGAAACGAAACTATGATTTGCGATTATTGGAACGGTCCTATGAAAAGGGTGATCTGGTCTATCTATTAGATACCGCGGTTCTGAAGGGCAAGTGTCGTAAACTTTGCCAACCATGGAAAGGCCCGGCTGTCATAATAGAAAAGATCTCGAGTGCCCTATTCCGTGTTCAATTAAAAAACGCAGTCTTTGTAGCCAATCATGATCGGTTAAAACCCTGTAGAGATAGAAATGTACCAAGTTGGGTAAAATCGGCACTTGATCGTTTCAACAGCAATATTCCATTGGGGCAATCAGATCAGGATCTATACTGTTATTGCAAGCAACCTTGGGGAGGAAGGTTTATGATCCAATGTGACTATTGCAATGAATGGTACCATGGGTCTTGCGTCAACATTACAGCTGCAGATGCATTGGACATAAATAGATACAAGTGCCACCGTTGCAAAAGTAAGAATGACAACTAAAACATTTAGTGTCTGGGTGGCTGAATTCGGGGACTTCCCGGATGCTAATACAAGTAGTTATCAAGCTCTGCGTTGGATGTCCAATGACACGAAGATTACCATTATGTTGATATTAATAACTTCTGTTAGTCTATTCCAGAATGGCATTGAACCAGGATGAGTCTACGTTCCTGGACCGTGTTGAGCACGCGACGAAAGTGGGACGTCCGGTGGAGGCGGGAGGCTTTATCGAGAAATTGATGTCACCAGCCTTCGCCGGGAAGTCCGACCGAGTGCTCAACGCGGTTAGGGGCCAGACCAGGCATGGTTGAAGACCGTGGCGAGAGACGCGGAGCGATTCCAACTGCACAATCGCTCCTGGATCAATACCAACATAATGGACATCGGACTCCAGTCCTCTGTGGAAAGTGCGATGCCCCATGATGGCATGTACAAGGACATTCGTTTGGATCAGGATCCCACCCTCGGGCACCGTACCGAGAATGCAGCGCATCCATTGCCGATGGAAATTACGCATCCATCTAGCGAAGACGATGTTCTCTCGTTATCGTGTCCCACAGAGGACGAAGACACCTTTCTCGGACCTATTAATGTTCAACGGGATAGAACGCCCCCTATAGTGTCGCCTAAACCGTCCAAGATTGGAGCAACGGCATCTCCAAACCGGTCTCCAGCCAAAGAGAACTCTAAACGAGGGACAAAACATTCAAAGCATTCCAGGCATTCAACGCATACCAAAAGACGCCATGAATGGCGGTCCCCCCGTCGAGACAGAGACCGGAGTCCACGGAAGCAGCGACACTCGGAGATTGGTTTACACCAGAATGAACACAAAACTGTATACAGGAGTCCGAGAAAACCTAAGTGGACACCACCCAGCAGAGCTAGGAGTCCGCCGAAACATCCGCGTTCCACGTCCCACACGGAGATGGCACGCGAGGTTGAACATTCACGATCAACAATTAAGCCGCGTGCAGAGCAGGAGGTTACCACCCCTAGGGTTGAGGCATATAAGATTACAAAAACCCGAAGGAGACAAATGAAACGCCGTGCTCAGAAAAAGAGGAATCAGAAGCAGGAAGTTGCCGTTCCATGCATGGATTTACGAATTGTGGTGAACGTGGATGTACAAACGCGACAAACGCGAGTGATACAGGGTCTAGAATTACAGACCCATACGAGATCGAACGCGAGTGTGATAGAAAACCCGGTCAATCTATGGCATAGGGTCCATTCAACCGCTTCATCAACCGTGGTATCACAAGCATCCAGCGCGAGTGTGATAGAAAACCCGGTCAATCCATGGCATAGGGTCCATTCAACCGCGCCCTCAACAACTACGACCTACGACACCTCCTCTCCTTAGCTGCCCCTAAGACCGCAGATTCAGCCAGAATGAACATCTGTCCTATATCTGACTGTTCCCCGTATCATGGACATCCAAGGACACATGCCTTCGCAACCCATATTCCGTCTATCTTCAACGATAGAGTGGGTGTGGAGGTATCCCATCAGCGACTTACCGCCTTGAAATTAGCGGCCACCTGGTTACTGGGGAAACCATCTATTCAGGACTTGGCAGATGTAATAGATAGTACCGGTCTGCTAACTGAGGAGATGAACAGTGAGGTGTCTGAGGCACAAGTGGTGGCTATGAACGCCATATCTCGGGAGTTGGGACTGGTACCTCCGCAGCAGTACACGTTGTCGCCTCTGAACTCTCCGGCCGTGCTGTTCCACTGGCGTGCTCTGATGGTCATCCTGGGACAGCTGGAAGGCCGTAACCGAAGGATCCTATGGGAGAAGTTCCAGTACGCCCTGGAACTTTCGTCAGAGGAGGACAGTGAGGAGGACAGTGACACCGAGGTACCGGCCCTGAAACTGGACATGGGGGTAACCAGGAGTAGTGGTGCGCAGCAATGCGGTACTACCCGCAGCATTATCGCTCAGCCCGATGAGTAGCGATGTTGTATTACCTGCAATTATGCCCATAAGCAGTGGTGCGGTACTACCCGCAGATTTGCCACAGAGCATTCCGCCTCCATGTATGCGAGATCACGGTGCTCCACCAGATGCGATAGATAGCCATTTTCACTTGGATCGTTCGCGCAAATCTCTTGGTCTGACGGCTAAGGCCACACTGACCAATGTCTGCCAGGAGACAGTTCCAAGTGACGATGCGCGTATCAATCTCCTGGGTGCAGTGGTGGTATACTGTGATCCAGAAACATTCCCGACCTTATACGAAATTAATGATCTGCTGAGGCAAGGTCATAAAGTGGCCGTGGGACTTCACCCGAAGAAAGTGGGTAGCTGTACCCAGGATGACTTTACTGCTTTCCAAAGGTTGGTGCAGTTACCAGAGGTGACAGGGTGTGGAGAACTGGGCCTGGATGAGACTGCACAGACTCCCATGCCTCAACAAATCAGAGCGCTGGGAGAGGCTGTCAGATACATCCAAGACAGGCAGGTTCTGGTCCTTCATTGCCGGGAAAGTCCCCAGTCTAATGGCCAACTTTATTTCACCCTATTGGATATTCTAAGACCAATAGTGAACCCGTACCAGAAAATACATCTGCACTGTTTCTGTGGGAATAGTAGAGTTGTTGCTGCCTGGCTCGAGAGATTCCCTACGACTCTTTTATTTTGGGTTTACACGGGTTGCAGATCATTTCACGGGTGATAAACTAGAGGGGCTCAGGTCAGTTATGCAGGACCGGATGCTTCTAGAGACGGATGCCCCTTACTTCCCCTTCAGACAAGTAAGTGCATACAGTACACCCGCCCTGATTGGGATGACGGCACAGCGGCTCGCGCCACAGATCGGTGTCGGGTGGACCGAGTTGATCGGTATATGCACGCGGAATGCAATACGTCTGTATGGGTGGGATCAGTAAGGTGGGAGCAGAAGACCTGGACCCAAGACCTGGAGCAGGTACCTCTATGACCGGATCTCCTTAGTACATGTCTGTTCTCCCCGTGAGGGGAATAGTCGCGTTAAAGTTTCCTCATGTAATACTTTAAAAATACAGGCATGTAAATATCCTTTGAGCAAACTAAATTGGTTTGGGCTGTCTGAGATTAAGGAGAAATTAGGGTTATTCTAGAATTAGACTTTCCCTTCGGGGAACCCATCCAGGATAGTATGTCCACACTATCCCTATCAGTTGTCCTTTTAATATTCGAATGCTGTTAGAGGGTACATCTTGTGGGATAGGGGTGAGCTCATCATCTTGGTAGAGTCTATTTAAATAGAATGGGGGGGGGGAGTGTAGTGTTTGGGCAATCACTATTCTGCCTCTTGTAGCCGTGATATTGTTTATGAAAAGTTATCCTTAACTAGAACCCAGGAGCTTCCTCATAAACAGTCCGGAGCATCGCCGAAGACCAGTCCAGAGCCTCGCAGTGTTGCCGCCTCGCGCATGCGCAAAGCACTTCACGTGCAGGAAACGGCGCATTCTACCCCGAGTGTTTGGAGCGTATAGACCTACTAGAACCGAAGAAGTACCATACGCCCAAGTTACACCGACGCTAGAGAACCAACCGACTTTACTCAGGTATATTGATGTCCCCCTTAGCCTGGGGTGGGGTAACTGAGACGCAGAATGGAGTAAATTACAACAATGATCAGGTTTCGAAAATTAAAATATGCTTTTCTTTTAAAAATTATTATCAATATGTTCACCATGTTATTATGGTTACTATGCAATTCACAGTCTCCTTGCAGCTTGAAATTGAAAGACATTATGAAAAGTTGACTTGTGTTGATCTCAGAAATTGTCATGTCGACTATAGGATCGCGTCGAAATAATGTCAACATAATAGGAAAACGTAATTTGATACCGACAAAAAAGTAAACAAAACGCAAAATTGATGCTTTGTTTTGCTATATTATACCGTAGACCACACATTATCATTTGATTTTATATGAAAATAAATATATTGTCAGCATGGTGGTGTCTATTAATTTGTTCTTGATATTCGGAACGGCAGTGAGTGAGTGACATTTTGTTTTGTCCAAGAAATTGTCAATGTCAATGTTTCACTGTTTGTCTAGAAATCCCAAAAACCCGATTTATATTTGCGCACCAACAAAACAGATCACAAATACCACTGACTTTCTAGGCTAGTCACCCCTTTGAATTAGGATAGATGGGATAAAATTTTGGATTGGAACACGGATACGTTTGTCAACTATTTCAATTGTATTGCCGCATTGGTTAAGCAGAGCGGACCGCTGGTTTGACCGCAGAGCGCAGCGTAAAGCGGTCATTCTTTCGCAGTTTAAAGTAAACTGCAATTAAAAGCGGAGCGCAGCGCTAACTGCGCTATAAGTATTGCAATTCCGCAACCAACTCTTTGGACCGCAGTCACATGATTGCAGTCCGATTGCGGTCCAATTGCAATTAATGGGAACGCGAATTGCAATCCTGCGCTCCAGGAATTGCAATTCGCCTGGTAAGAGAACCGCAGGCCACTCTGTACCTGTATAAATTACCTGTAAGTGGTCAGTGGTCAGTGGTCAGTTGCACATGCTAGCATATGCACATGTGAATAGTCTGTATATAGCACTTACGACCGTATGCTACTGGACAAAAATTGAAAAATAATTTGAAAAAAAAAATGAAAAAGAAAAATGGAAAAAAAAAGTTTAAAAATAATAATGCTTGCTACTGGAGCCCAGATTTTTTTTCCAGTCAAATTGAAAAATAATTTGAAAAACAAAATGAAAAAAAATAATGAAAAAAAAAAAAAAAAAATAAAAAAAAAAAATTTAAAAATAATAATGCTTGCTATTGGAGACCAGATTTTTTTTTAATAGTCCTATATTTATCTACATATAACTGCACAGGTCCACATAATGCCACAATATTTTCAACACAGTACCAAATGTAGTAATTTACCTGTATAAATTACCTGGTCAACAGTGGTCAAGCACTGGACATCTGCACATGCTAGCCCATGCTAGCACATGGTTCTCCCAGTTTCTATTGTTCTCTCTACAGGTAAGGTGTACAGAGCACACGAGAAAAGGTGTACAGAGCAGACGAGAAAACAGGTCTTCATGCATTATTGTCCAGTTTGTAGAGTGCGCAAAACAAAAAAGGAGATAACTGAAAAATTAGCTACGCAAGAGTTGTCATTCTTGTGCGCGACACACCTCCGGCGTGGTCTATGCATGTGTGAAGTTTCATGAAAAATATTCCAAAGGGTGGTCGAGTTATGCTCCGGACAGGAAATCACGTTGAGCAAAAGAAAACAAAAAAGGGAGATAACTCAAAAAATTTAGCTATGCAAAGAGTTGTCATTCTTGTGCACGACACACCCACCTTTGGTTCGTGGTCTAATTGAATGTGTTAAGTTTCATAAAAATATTCCAAAGGGTGGTCGAGTTATGGTCAATCAGTGCGCGAAACAAAAAAGAGAGATAACTCAAAAATTAGCTATGCAAGAGTTATCATTCTTGTGCGCGACACACCTTCGGGTCGTGGTCTATGCATGTGTGAAGTTTCATGAAAATATTCGAAAGGGTGGTGGAGTTATGCTCCGGACACGAAATCAGTGCGAGAAACAAAAAATGGAGATAACTCAAAAATTACCTATGCAAGAGTTGTCATTCTTGTGCGCGACACACCTTCGGGTCGTGGTCTATGCATGTGTGAAGTTTCATGAAAATATTCCAAAGGGTGTTCGAGTTATGCTCCGGACAAGAAGTGTCTGCGGCGGACGCGAACGCGTACGCAGACCGCAGACCGCGGACGCGGACCGCGGACGCGGACCGCGGACGCGGCGCGCTGTCAAATCCATAGTATCCCCCGACGGAGTCCGGGGGATACAATTACCTGGTCAACAGTGGTCAAGCACTGGACATCTGCACATGCTAGCCCATGCTAGCACATGGTTCTCCCAGTTTCTATTGTTCTCTCTACAGGTAAGGTGTACAGAGCACACGAGAAAAGGTGTACAGAGCAGACGAGAAAACAGGTCTTCATGCATTATTGTCCAGTTTGTAGAGTGCGCAAAACAAAAAAGGGAGATAACTAAAAAATTAGCTATGCAAGAGTTGTCATTCTTGTGCACGACACACCTTCGGTTCGTGGTCTAATTGAATGTGTTAAGTTTCATAAAAATATTCCAAAGGGTGGTCGAGTTATGGTCAATCAGTGCGCGAAACAAAAAAGGGAGATAACTAAAAAATTAGCTACGCAAGAGTTGTCATTCTTGTGCGCGACACACCTTCGGGTCGTGGTCTATGCATGTGTGAAGTTTCATGAAAATATTCGAAAGGGTGGTGGGAGTTTATGCTCCGGACACGAAATCAGTGTGAGAAACAAAAAGGGAGATAAATAAAAAATTAGCCATGCAAAGAGTTGTCATTCTTGTGCGCGACACACTTTCGGGTCGTGGTCTATGCATGTTTGAAGTTTCATGAAAATATTCCAAAGGGTGTTCGAGTTATGCTCCGGACAAGAAGTGTCTGCGGCGGACGCGGACACGGCGCGCTGTCAAATCCGTAGTATCCCCCCCCCCCCACCCCGCCCCCCGACAGAGTCCGGGGGATACAATGAGCAACATGTATACAATGATAAAATTAGATTTTCCGATACTTGTTGGTTTCATGGAGAAAGCTAAGCAAACTTTCAATATTCTCCACCTGGAATAACTGCAAATGAAGTAACATTGAAGTGTTTCCGTCGAATATCGGCAAAGTCGACACAGTCCAGTAGGATGTGTGGCATGGAATACACCATGGACGCGGCTCACCTTTGAGCATATACGACGGGCATGGAATACACCATGGACGCGGCTCACCTTTGAGCATATACGAATGCGTTAGTCGTGTATGTCCAATGCGCAATCGACTAAGGACAACTTCATCCCGGTGTACATGTCTGTAGCCAGGAGTCCATTCGCTCACATTCGATTTCACAACATGAAGTTTGTTATCTGTGAGCAGATCCCACCGGGTCTGCATTGCATCCGTTTGTTTGTTTGTTGGGGTTTAACGGCCTATCAACAGCTAAGGTCATTTAAGGCCGGGTCAATGGGTTTAGTACTAAATCCCATATATTATATATTACATGTACATGTACAAATGGGGGGAAAACTGAATATTTACAATAACAAAACTATGTATTCAGCCCTGAAATCAGAATAATCCTGATCTGATGCCAGGTCCTCACCACACCAGAATCACTTGGCCCCTCCCAAAAGCAGTAGGATCAGTAATAATCTTACTACTTTTATAATGGGCAATAACCCAATTCAACTCCCAGGTAACTAAAGAGCCAAAGATAAAACGTACCTGAGGGCCAAATCAGGCAAATCGTGATTCCTATAAGGAGGAACCCATAGAGTTAATTTACGCCGTCTCATTCGCCCGACCACCACCCACGCATTGTATCAGAGATGAACGACTTAATGGATGATTTAAAATCATGATAGCAAACAGGAAAATTAGAAGTCGGCAGCTCCAAGACCGGTAACACTATCTGCCCTGTTATTGCCCTTGATACCAGCATGACTGGGGAGCCAACAAAAAATAATGTTCTTGCCAGACGAAATTAAAAGATGGTGTAGGTCAATAAATTAAAAAATATTTCGGCGGACAAGCGAATGCTCAAGCTTCATGTTGTATAAAGCTTGTCATGATTAATAAAATATGTGGTTGGAGAAATTGGGCTTTCAGACTAAAGTAGCCATACCAGGCTGCACTTTCTACACTGCACAGCATTTAGTCGATCAAAAACTTGTCATCCCTGGTTTTCAGCTCCAGGTTAGGGTGATTCCACAATTGAAACCACTCCAGGGAGTGGAAGGCACCTGGCGGGATTGACAAATTAAAAGTCCTTTCAAAAAATGCCTTGCACTATACAATTAATTCTGGAATTGTCCTCACCATGGTAGGAACCACATTGGGCACATGTCACTGTTCTTGTTAATCCGTATTGCTAATCTTCCACTAGCTATGGGAACGTCTGTGCTTCGTAACCGCACAGTGCAATACACTATGTGCTTATACTCTAGTTGTTATTGCATGATAAAGCAAGGTTCCCCCTGCCTATCAAACAATTCTTCAACTGTATAACTTTTTTAAAATGTGGCGAAAAACAAAATCTAGTAGATCTATTTTCAATGGTGCCAACAACTCAATGCAAATATTCTTGTGATTTCATACTTGTACCTGTATCAAACATTGAACCAACAGTTTACATGTCCCTGTTTACTATAACAATTTATGCACGGGTGCAATTGGAAAAAAGTGGCGAAGAAACCCTGAAAAAAATTAACTTTTTAACATCTTCTCTAAATCCTTAACCCTTTCAACACTACAGACCTGTATAGTGGTATTGCCAACAAGTGTAGATCCAAACACCAACATTGCAAAGTATACTTATCTATCAAAGTATACTTTGAGGGAGAAGTTTCAATTTAAGGATACATTTATTAATTTTCATTAAACTGAATTTATTACATTATCACAGCCATTTTGGCTGTGATAATGTAATAAATTCAGTATACGGTAATAATTCTGCACACTTTTAATCATCAGATATAAGCAGTTGTTAGTTCTAAAATAATGAATTTCGGGAAAAATAAATGATTACTCCCTCAAAGTATACTTTGCTAGATAAGTATACTTTGCAATTTTGATGAAATCGGCTACAGACGAGCCGTCTCATCAGGATCTGCACTTTTTGCAAGTAATTTTCATACTTTTTAGAACAAAAACACCCCCTTTTCATAAATGGACTCTGAACATTTTGTGACAGTTGAATTGGTTGCAAAATTAACATACAGTATCAAAATCCATTCCTGGATCAGTTCAATACTGAGGGATGAAAGAGTTAAGGAATCTCATTAAAGGTACATGCCCACTGAGTAGGCACAAAATGTTATAGGAATTAAATAAGTGTATAATTGTGTCACTATTCCACCAGTTCTAACAAGAAACGAGGCAAAGCCATGAAGGCCAGGTTTTTCCCAAGCATAGACAAAATGCCGACGATATCGCGCTTTCCGCAAGCGGGCGCGACAATGATGATAAACACCCATGTGAAGTATCAAGGTAATGGGTGAAGCAGTTGCAGAGACATAGCACACAAAAAAACTTTAACAAGAAAATTCAAAGTAATTTGACCTTGACATTGGGCACAGGGGCCGCACAGTGGGGGGGTAGAATGAAAACATGGATGATGATAAACACCCATGTGAAGTTTCAAGGTAATGAGCGAAGCAGTTGCAGAGATATAGTATAACGAACAAGAAATGCGTCTGTCGAACGCGAATGCCACCTGCAGCATATTTGAGAAACTGTGATAAAGTGGTTAACCGAAAAGTGTGACGGACGGACGGACGGACGGACAGACGGACGGACAGACAGACGGACGGAAAACTTTTAACCAAAAAACTTTAACCAGACGTACGTTAAAAAGTAGTTAACGTTGAAAATGGCTAAGTCAATTACGTAGAAATAATAGGTGAAGGTAAAAAAAATGGTCACATGTTGGATAGTTGTATGTGGTAGGAACCCCTTGGTTATGAAGCTGTGAAAGTTTGGTGGTCCTATGTGGTACAGTACCAAAGAAATGGACTTAAACACGAAAACTTAACATTGTAAACGAGAAAACTTAACATTGAAAATGGCTAAGTCGACTACGCGGAAAAAATGGGTCAAGTTCAAAAAAAGGTAACATGTTGGATAGTGATATGTGGTGGGCACCCCTTGATTATGAAGCTGTGAAAGTTTGGTGGTCCTAGGTGGTACAGTAAAATTAAGAAATGGACTCAAACTTAACATTGATTGTGGACGCCGCCCGCCGCCCGCCGCCCGCCGCCTGCCCGCCTGGCTTTCGCCAATCCAATAGCCTGGATTTTTTTTCAAAAAACCTGGCTAATAAAAATTACAAGTGCCCGCTATACAGATATAATCATTTAATGATATGTATTTTACTGATAGTGATGAGCAGTGGTATCAGACTATTTTCATATGCAAATGAGGCATGACATTTTATAATTATTTATACTAATTAAATGCGTCACATGAAAAATAGATTATAAAGTATGAAATAACTACAGAGAATAAATAGTAATGTCCGTTAACATTTTAAGGAAACACGGTTATTGCCCCTGATATCAGTGTGGAAATTTGCGTCTGATATAAAATGTATAATAATGCCAATCAGTATGTGGGGTAATTGTGAATGAATGTTTATTTTGCCAGAAAATGTCTCGGATGATGTCTCTGATATAAAGAACAGTTTGTGCCTACTGAGTGGGCATGTACCTTTAAGACCTGTATCAGTTACCCTCTGGCAGTAATCACTGGACGTGCTGCACTCTGCACCGGCGGAAAATGCTTCAGGTCGAAAAAATACGCCTGGTGAAATGCCACTCCACTCTACATAGAGATATCGCATAAAACAAATTTGTTCTAGCAATTAGGGAAATTTGCACTGGACGAATATGTGTTTATGCAGTACCTTCTGCATGCAGCTGAATGGGAATTTGTCTGGAATCTGGGGCGCATTTCACTTTTCACTAAAACTTTGTACGACTAAAATGTTCTAAAATGTTCGCAAGTGCAAATGTAGGATCGTCTGGAAATCTCAATTAATGGATTACATTTATTGAGCATATGAAGCCTATGCTCAATAAATTAAATCCAATAATTGTCTACAAGAAAACATTGTTACTGTGAAATTTACCGACTATCATACTTTTGCACGAAGTTTAGTGAAACGGCCCCCAGTTACTTAGGGGTGAAAGAGTTATGGAATCTCAGTAAGACCTGCATTAGTTTCCCTCTCAGTAATCACTGGTGCTGTCACATAAAAACATTTTTGTCTAGTAATTAGTGAAATTGGCACCGCTTACTAGACGAAGATGTGTTTATGCAGTATCTTATGTATGCAGATGAATGGGAATTTGTCAGGAATCTGGCGCCAATTTCGACGTGAAACATTTTATGCTGGCATGGAGTGCAGCAACAGTGGTAATGCTGATGTTCTCTATATTCCTGGATTAGTTTATAAACTCTCAGGTTAACCCTTTCACCCCTAAATAACTGGAATGGACTGTGATATGTTAATTTTCCTACCAATCCAATCGGTACTAGTCTATTTATGAAAAGTGGTTGTTTTTGTTTCTCACAAATAAGAAAATTACTTGCAAAAAGTGCAGATCTTGATGAGACTAAACTTTGTATGATACAAACGTTTGTACAAAGTGACTGATGACGAGCATCCAATGAACTAAGATCCGCAAGTTCCATATTTCGGCAAATTCACGCCACACGACACGTACATTGATGCGTACATTCGTGTGGTTATGCATCACTATAGTGAAAAGCGACAACATCACATTAATGAAGTATCTTGGATCTAAACTCAGTGTTGTACTCGGTTACGCCCGCATTTTAACCCTTTCAACCCTAAGGAACTGGAATGGACTGTGATATGTTAATGTTCCGACCAATCCAATGGTCACAAAATGATTTTCAGATTCGTCCATTTATGAAAAGGGGGTGTTTTTGTTCCAAGAAATATGAAAATTTCTTGCAAAAAGTGCAGATCCTGATGAGACGGCTCGTTACGAGCCGGCTCATCTGGATCTGCACCTTTTTGCATAAACCGCTATAGCGGGATTTCGGGTTCAAAGGGTTAATGGAGTACATGTATCTTGGACCTAAACTCGGTGTTTCTTGTATATCAAGTTCCTTCGCGTTCTAGTCGTTGTCGACCCAACTCCATTATATCCGTCATAATCTCCGG
>CM055271.1:18044390-18065576 GCA_029237695.1 Conchocele bisecta
TCATAATCTCCGGTTTCATGATATCCTTCACCTGCAAGTATTTGTTAAAGGCACTGTGTCATAAATGCATTTGAAGCATTAGTGTATATAATATATATGGTGAATTACATCCTTCGGTTCTGGAGTGGCAGTAGTTTACACAACTTTCACGTTTCCCATATTTGAAGAAATGGCGTGTAATGTCACGATGATGCGTTTCCGTTGACCTGTAGTAGGCGGGGAATGTGTTAAAAAGTGAAAAACATTTTTCACTTTTTAACACATTCCCCTCCTACTACAGACCTATCAAATCAGTTTCCTGGACACCTACATATTATCAGTACCTGTGACCATAACATTGTACAGATGAAACCCACATTCAACATGGTTCTTTCCATCTACATGTGAAGTATCTCGAAGATCAGATATATGGCAGGGATCAGTTTACAGGGCGATTTGTGCAAAATTCTCTCCCTAAATTGCACCATTTCCCATTATTCTGAGCTGAGGGAGAAGTTTTTTTACCGAAAAATCGCCAAAATCTAAAACAAGAATTCCGCCACGGAAGAGGTGTCACACCTGCCGAGGCATTTAACCGTAACATGATTATGTAATAAAGTAAGCATAAAAAAAACCGTCAGAGATGTGCATGCTTAAAACACGATGTGAAGGTCCAAAAGGTCAAGGTCATGTTAATGGTGGCATGTGTGTGTTTACATACAATGCTTACACGTATCAATTGTCCAAACATTGAATCAATCCATAAAGTAATATTAACCCTTTCAGCCCTAAGGAACTGGAATGGATTGTGATATGCTAATGTTCCGACCAATCCAATGGTCGCAAAATGATTTTCAGATTCGTCTATTTATGAAAAGGGGGTGTTTTTGTTCTAAGAAATATGAAAATTACTTGCAAAAAGTGCAGATCTGATGAGACGGCTCGTTACGAGCCGGCTCATCTGGATCTGCACTGTTTGCATAACCGCTATAGCGAGCTTTCGGGTTCAAAGGGTTAATGATATACGATGATGAAGAAACTTGTGAAAACTTTTTGACGCAAAAAAAATGGTTTATACGAGTTTCCACACAAATGTGAAGGTACAAAAGGTCAAGGTCATTGGGGCATGGATGTGTTCCAAATAGGTACATGTATCAAGTGTCCAAATATTGAAGCAATATGTCAAGTAATGTTAAAGTTATATAATGATGAAGGTAACAAAGGTTAAGGTCATTTTAATGGCGGCATGAGTGCGATCCAAATGCACATATGCATCAAGTGTCAAACTATTGAAGCAATCCGTCAAGGAATATTAAAGTTATACCACGATGACGAAGCTTGTACAAACTTTTGACGCAAACAAATGGCTATTTAAAGTGTGACGAAGCTGGTACAAAGTTTTGAACATTTCAGACGATGCGGACGGAAAAATCGGCGACTATTGTCGCGCTTCTGCTAAACAAATTAACAAAACTTCTGCCTCATTTGAAGGGCTAGATTGAACACTGTACAGTAGTTGAATTATCGCTCGGACACAGACAGACAGGGTAAACACTGTATGCGCCCGACAACTATCGCTGTGGTGGCATAATAAACAGTTTGCAGAACTTAAGTCATGTACGTGGGTATAAACCTTTTCAAGCTCTATGATATTGGAGTAACAGTGTTGACTTACAGGATATTTGAGTGAGGCCTCGTACGTGTAGATTATACTCGTACCAAACAGCATCATCTTGTGGACTGCGAGGCCCAATACACAGTTGTGGAGCCTCGACACGACTTCCCGGTTACCCCGCGACACCGGCTACAGAAACAGGAGATTAACATAGAAAAAACATGTTTTTTTAGTATTGATGGTTTAATTAAATAAACTTTTAAATGCCAACAATACTGATTGAAGTAATTGTAGAACTAAGTACATGTAGTTCATAACTATGATGCCCAAACTCAATAGACATGAAAACAGCTATCAATGTACTCAATTGCAACACTGCACAACTTATCAAATCAGTTTCCTGGACACCTACATATTATCAGTACCTGTGACCATAACATTGTACAGATGAAACCCACATTCAACATGGTTCTTTCCATCTACATGTTACCCAGAGCTCCAGATAAAGTTTAGCCTTAAAGAGTGTTTTACCCCTAAAATGTTTTTCAATGTATTTCACCAAAAACTTGAATTATAGTAGTGAAAACTTGCACCAGAGCTCCAGTTAAGGTGTGTAATTTGGAGGCAAATTTCTTATTTCTCCATCAAAAATGTCAAATTGGGAGTGCTTTAGAATCGTCTCAATGAGACGATTCCAAAGCACTCCCAACTTGCCATTTTTGATGAAGAAGTAACAAATTTTACCCCATGTTGGTCAAATTACGCACCTTAACTGGAGCTCTGTAAGACTATTCCAACTTTTCATAAACTTGTTAACTAAACACACATACGTGTAGATAAAAGTGTCACGTAGGAAAACATATTTTCAGCTGCAATTTTCAAAATACTGAAATGTCAGATATCAATACTGATTTGTACTCGTGTAGATCTATTTCAAATTCAATGCTGATTTCTATGGTGAAATCTATGGTGGCTGATTAGGGACATTTCGCCTCGTCGCTCCGTCGCCACGAAGTTTATCGCTCCTTCGCGGCGACGGAGCGATAATTATCTCGACGAGACGAAGCTTAGTGTCCTTAAACTTCGCTTCGCCGCTTCGCCGCTTCGCCGCTTCGTCGCTTCGTCGCCCCGTCGCCACGACGGAGCGATAATTATCGCTTCATCTTCGTGGCGACGGAGCGATAAACTTCGTGGCGACGGAGCGACGGAGCGAGAGCTTAAGGACACTAAACTTCGCCTCGTCGCTCCGTCGCTCCGTCGCCACGAAGTTTATCGCTCCGTCGCCGCGAAGAAGCGATAATTATCGCTCCGTCGCTTCGTCGCCACGAAGTTTATCGCTCCGTCGCGGCGAAAGAGCGACGAGGCGAAGCTTAGTGTCCTTAAACGTCGCTCCGTCGCTCCGTCGCTCCGTCGCCACGACGAAGCGACGGAGCGAAGTTTAAGGAAACTAAACTTCGCTTCGTCGCTCCGTCGCCCCGTCGCCCCGTCGCTTCGTCGCTTCGTCGCTCCGTCGCTCCGTCGCGTTCCGGTCACGCATGCGCATTGAGAACAGAAATAAAGATTACCACCTTTTAATCATGTAAGGTCTCACGGGACAGTGGGCAGCTAGCTTTAAAAAGGGGGTGAACGATTTTCTATGTACTTCACTACCGACCCTGTAAGTTACACCAGTGTGTCTAGAAAAATAGGTTTATGGATATTTCTTGACTTTGGGAGGATTGACTAGGTGTATTTTTTGGAGTATTTCATAATTCTACGAAACTGAATGTTAGCTCGGGTTGATTTTGACATCTTGCAAAATGTCGCCTGCTATGCTGTCTCGCCGGTACGGTTTCGCGTCAGAATTTAAGGTATTTTTCGGGCATTTGTAGCAAGAATTTGAGCTGGTTATGACCCCGCTTTGAAATCATTTTCAGAAAATGGTGTGGTGTTATAAGTGATAGAACAAGACATAACAAAGTATCTGTGCCTCATATTTTCATGAAAACAATTCCGATAAATTCAGTCGTGTTGAAATTTCTGGCCAAAAATAGGTGGGTGGGGTAACTTTGTAAAAAATGAATTGAACACATCTGATGCGGTTACTGAATTTTTATTGTGGCCCGCGATTTGTACTTCATTTGCGAGTATTTTTAAATACTTGTCGCAAGAGCCTCCTTAACTGATTGTGAGAGGCGGTGATTTTTATAAGTCACCCGCCGCCCTCAGAAAAGCAGTCAATGTTGGCTATTTTCAACCGTCCCGTGATGCCTAAACATTTAATGGCTGCATACACGTGAGTTCTCAATGCGCATGCGTGACCGGAACGCGACGGAGCGACGAAGCGAAGAAGCGACGGAGCGACGG
This sequence comes from Conchocele bisecta, assembly GCA_029237695.1. NCBI lineage: Eukaryota > Metazoa > Mollusca > Bivalvia > Lucinida > Thyasiridae > Conchocele > Conchocele bisecta. The sequence goes on from CM055271.1 coordinate 18,048,331, forward strand.
AGCGACGGAGCGACGAAGCGACGAAGCGACGGGGCGACCGGGCGACGAAACGAAGTTTAGTGTCCTTAAACTTCGCTCCGTCGCTTCGTCGTGGCGACGGAGAGACGGAGCGACGGAGCGACGGAGCGACGAAGCGACGGAGCGACGGGGCGACGGGGCGACGGGGCGCGGGGACGAAGCGACGGAACGAAGTTTAAGGACACTAAACTTCGCCTCGTCGCTCCTTCGCCGCGACGGAGCGATAAACTTCGTGGCGACGAAGCGACGTCGCCACGAAGTTTATCGCTTCGTCGCTACAAAGTTTATCGCTCCGTCGCCGCGAAGAAGCGATAATTATCGCTCCGTCGTGGCGACGAAGCGACGGAGCGACGAAGCGACGGAGCGACTGGGCGACGGGGCGACGAAGCGACGAAGCGAAGTTTAAGGACACTAAGCTTCGTCTCGTCGCTCCTTCGCCGCGAAGGAGCGATAATTATCGCTCCGTCGCCGCGAAGGAGCGATAAACTTCGTGGCGACAGAGCGACGGAGCGACGAGGCGAAATGTCCCTAATCAGCCACCATAGATTTCACTATATTTATTGCTGATTTACTTACCTCCAAAATATGTTTATCTGGTACTCTATATAGTTACCTCGAAGTTTTGTTCATAGCCGCCTGTGTCTTCGGTATCGCCACCCTCCGCGGGGCAGATCCAGATGTAGCCGTTGTTGCCAAGGACGACGGTGGCGCCATAAGGCAGGTTGTGGAAGTGGGTTTTGCGCCGCTTCACCAGCGCTGGAGACACCTGGAGTATACCTTGGCCCAGCTGTGAAACACATTCAATTAACCATCAGAATTCTGGGAACGAAAATTGTCGTCTGCTTGTTGTTCTATATTTTGCCATCTTTCTAAAAAAAACATGCTTTGACAGCACTTTAGAATCATTTAAATTGGAAATGATTCTAAAGTGCTGTTGAAGCAGGTTGTTGATGACAAAAATGGAAAATAGAAAATAACAAGAGTTCTGTAAGTCACAAAATACGCCGTCTAAGATGGGCCAGACAGCGAAGATGCAGAAATGTGAAGCTGTCACCAAGGCAAGAAACATTAATGAAAATTTGAAAATCTATAGCATTATTTCTTCCTCTTGTTGTGATAAATAGGTATATTAATTTAGGTAGAGATATGTAAAGTAGAAATTATATAGAATTGGATACAGAAATGTAGAAAAAATGGCTAAGTTAAAAAGGTGATATCTTCAATATGTGTAGAAGACATGTGTATAGTTTCAGATAAAAAATGACGGAACGGTTTCAGAGGAGTTGTGTACATAGACTCTGTACCCTATATAGAATTGTACACAAATATAGAATCAGATGGCTGCTGCCCGCATATCGAGCCCATTGAGGCATTTGATGGTCTCAGAGTGTATTTATTTGAAGCTTGATGCCCAATAAGCATACAATGTTTCAAGCAAATCTGACTTACGGTTACAGAGATAGTAGGTATGTGAAAACTTTAAAGCAAATTTTGACAGAAACTTTAACGCAAACTTCTAAGTCATTTGACCTTGACATAGGGACGCATGAGTGGGACACATAATTAATATATGGATGATGACTAAAAAGCATATGAAGTTTCAAGTCAATGTGACTTAGGACTGCAGAGATATAAGGTATTTAAAAACTTTAACGCAGATTTCGTAACGCAAACTTCTAAGTCATTTGACAATGACCTTGGGCTCAGGGGCCGCATGAGTGGGATACAGCATGAATATATGGATCATGACTAATAAGCACATGATGTTTCAAGTCAATGTGACTTAGGACTGCAGAGATATAAGGTATTTAAAAACTTCAACGCATATTTCGGACGGACGGACGGACGCACGCACGGACTCCCGGACGTCATTGTGATCACTATGTCTCGCTTTCCGCAAGCGGGCTCGACAAAACAATGGCTAAGTTAAAAAGGTGATATTTTTGTTAAATAAAAAAATTGACATAAAAATACCAAGGTGCCCACCTCCAATATGTGTAGAAAACGTGTGTATATTTTCAGATCGGTTGACTGAACGGTTTTAGAAGAGTTGTGTACACAAACTATGCAGTTTTAAAACGGTCGTATAAAAAGCAGATGACACAAACTAATTGAGGAATGTAAGAGTTGATACGTTTCATGTGGAATCCGATTCACAGCCAATTCAACATACATCTTGCGAGTGATGATGTATTATGGTTTTTATTAACCATTATAATGCTGAATTAAATTGTGTCGTCCGTTGTTTATTTTCCATTTTTCTCATCATAAACATGGTTTGGCAGCACTTCCAATGGAACTGATTCTAAAATGCTGCAAACCCATGTTTTACTGAAAGAAAAGACAAAATATCAAAGCAGAGCTCCAGATAAGGAAATTAGTAATTGAGTATTGTCACTCCATCATTTCTGAAGCAATTGGGTATTTCAAAATGTCTTCTGTACCAGTCTCATTGATTTGCATATTTATTATGTTATGGTACTGTGAAAATTGCACTAGTGCATTTATATTAAATTTAATACACAGTGTTATTGCACTGTGAACATCCATTTTGTGCAATTACTAGTAAAATATTTTCTTCAGCACAGGGGTATGCACATCGTGGGACAGGGCAAGCGTTTATGATGAATAAACACACTCCAGTTGAAGGTTCGAAACTTCAAATGTGGAAAACAGAATATTGCAATGAAATGGAGGATAATGTAAAAATGTACATACTGATATATGAGGCTGTGACCGGAGAAATGGGGCTTTAATACGGCATTTACAATTTATAAGTGTAGCTCCTGATCAAATAGCACACTCCTGTTTGTTTGTTTGTTGGGGTTTAACGGCCTATCAACAGATAAGGTCATTTATGGCCGGGTCAATGGGCTTAGTACTAAATCCCATATATTACCTGTACAAGTACATGTACATGTTCAAGTACATGTACAAATGGGGGGAAAATCAATAAAAAAAAAATATATATTCAGCCCTGAAATCAGAATAAACCTGATGTGGTGCCAGGTCCTCGCCACACCAGACTCACTTGGACCCTTCCAAAAAGCAATAGGATCAGTAATAATGGGTAATAACCCAATTCAACTCCCGGGTAACAAAAGAGCCAAATGAGTACCCGAGGCCAAACCAGGCAAATCGTGATTCCTATAAGGAGGAATCCCTACCGTTGATTTACGCCATCACGTTCGCCCGACCAACCAACCACTGCACACTCCTGTAACCTGATAACAATCTGTATTTGTATATCGGAAGCACGACGGGTGATTCATTGATAGAACGGCGAACAGTGTAGATCTTTATCCAGACTATGCGGATACATAGGCAGATCAGGAAACCCCATAAAGTAGCCCATAAGCCCCATTTCTGCAGCCACCTTTCATATTATACCTTTCCATACTTGAGACTGCGGGTATGCAGGGACAATGACCCATCAGAGAATACCGACTGTACTTCTGCCTGTATGTGTGTTAAGATTGATTGTTGCCTATCAACAGCTAAGCTCATTTAAGGCCTGGAAAACGGGTTCGTCCTGGACTATACCAAATTTAACCTGTCCATAATGAGAAATCCCAAAATCAGAATTCAATAATATTTACAGATCCATGCCACACCAGAGTCACTTAGCTCCAACCACAAAAGTAATATGACCAGCACTAATCTTATTACTTTTTAATGGAGCATAACGGGATTTAGCTCTCAAGTATCAGAATGCCAAAAATATACATGAGTGCCAAACCATGTCAGCATTCCGGTAAGGATGAAGTTAATTGTTGTGTACTTATATATCAACTTCTTCAACACTACATACCTCTATCATATTGTTTGCTTGTTGGGGTTTAACAGCCTATCAACAGCTAAGGTAATTTAAGGCCGGGTCAATGGGTTTAGTACTAAATCCTATATATTACCTGTCCAAGTACATGTACATGTTCAAGTGACAAATGGGGGGGGGATCCCAAAATAAGAACTGGATCATATTTACAATAAAAAGATATATATTCAGCCCTGAAATCAGAATAATCCTGATCTGATGCTAGGTCCTCGCCACACCAGAATCACTTGGCCCCCTCCCAAAAGCAGTAGGATCAGTAATAACCTTACTACTTTTATAATGGGCAATAACCCAATTAACCTCCCAGGTAACAAAAGAGCCAAAGATAAAAACGTACCTGAGGGCCAAACCAGGCAAATCGTGGGGGTGTGCGTAATGAAGCATCATCACTAGACAAACATTGATGTGAAATATTATCAAATTGTGGCAAGGGGTTAAAGAGATATTGTGAAAAAACAATAACTTTAACGCATTTCTGTTACAAAACCGGTGAACATTAAAAGTAAATAAATGACCATGACCTTGAGAATTTGGATGTGGGGGTGTGCGTAATGAAGCATCATCCGTAGACAAACATTGATGTGAAATATTATCAAAGTCTGGCAAGGGGTTAAAGAGATACTGTGAAAAAACAATAACTGTAACGCATTTGCCTTACAAAAAACGGACGATGCGGACGACGACGACGGAAAAAGCGCCGACTATGGTCGCGCCTCTGCTAAAGCAGGCGCGTTACAAAAATGAGACACGCCATGTGATTTTGTACCTTCGGACATCTGCGGAATTTCATGAAATACGTTTACAAAATTTACATGCGGAAATAATTTTGTCAACTTTGACTTTATTTATGAAAAATATTGCAAATTTTGTAAAGGTATTTAATGAAATTACACAGATGTCGGAAAGTACAAACTCACATGGCGTGTCTCAATTATGTTGACCTTTGATCCAACGGTACTCTCTGTTCCTTGGCTTAAACTGTACATCGTAATGTCCATTGTCTCAGCCGAGGGCCTAATATCGTTAGGTTAATTACTGTCTGTTTCATGAAACCTGATATTTTTCATAAATGGGTAACCAGCTGAGAAATGGGACCTTATGACATTTGCGACCAGTGTAGCCCCAGATCATCCTGCACACATACGGTCAGATCAGGGACTACGTTAGTCATCATTCCGTCAATCAAACATTTTGTATGCTTGTGAATGGTGACTGTATATGCATACATGATAATTGTGATCTACACTTGCCGTGCATGTTCTACAGTTTCACGAAACCTGCCCAAATTTTACGGCCATATAAACAATGCAGAAACTATTTTTGTTTCGATAATGTTAAATTTTATCAAAATTTAAGAATGAGCCTTCTTTTCGTTTAGTGAAATTTTGCCCAGTATTGATTTTATTATGAAAAAACAATTGTGAAGATTTATATGGGGATTTAACGTGGATATTTCATAAATAGTGGACCGATTTTCAAAATTTAACGTTTGTTTTCTTAATTCCTTTCCAAGCCAGGTTTCAAAGTCAATTTCCATTTTTTTTTCGACTCCACCTCCAGGTTCTCCACCTCCTTTTCCCCCATGTTAAATTCCCATAGACAAATCAATTTTTCGTAATAAATCAATATTTGACCAAATTTCAGGAAATAAAAAAAAGGCTCATTATTATTTTTTTATAGAATTTAATATTATCAAAATATTTATTGTTTTTGCGTTGTTTATATGGCTATACAATTTGGGCAGGTTTCGTGAAACAGACTTTTATTAACTCTTTGCATGCTAGCGGGGAAAATATCCGCCAAACAAATTAGGACTATATGTTTTATTTCTCTCTGTAAATATGTCTTGGAATTTCATTAGAATTGAGACCTCGGGACATATTCATGATATTTACAAGGAGAAATAAAAGAAAATATAATTAATTTTTGTCCGCTAGTTTTAACTATTTATAGTCCACAAATTTCCCAGCATGCAAAGAGTTAAGTTCCCTTTCCTCCAATGGAAGCCCAACTAGTGGGATGGACATACTATGAAAATATTGTTTTGATGCCATAGGCGAGGTTTGAACCCACAACCTCCAGACTGGAAGTCAGCTAATCCCTAGGCCGCAACCCATCCCTCCAACGGCAGCCTAACTATAGCTACCTGTTCGGTAAGGACTCGTCACACAGGAAGTCACAAGTTGGGTTTCTCGCCTTCAAACAGCAGGTTTTTCGCCATCAGTAAAACATCGGGTTCATTTTTTCTGAAAAACAAAAATGCATCTACAGCCACCCAACTGAAATGGATTTTGATATGTTAATTTTTCGACTAGTCCATTTATGAAAATGGGGTAGTTGCTAAGAAAATATGAAAATTACTTGCAAAAAGTGCAGATCCTGATGAGACGGCTCTATAGAAGTCTGTATTGTTGAAAGGGTTATGTTTCCAATATTGTATGTAATATTTTAATTGATTGTTTGCGCTTGTTTCTCGACCAATGAACGCACAACATTTTGTCTAAATTAAACACATATTGTGACGTTTTTGCCAATACCTATTAAATTAATTATTAAATGTTGTAGGCGGGCCAAACAATAATATACGTTCGCTCAAAATGACTTTATTAAACATTCAATATGTGAACAATAATTATTACAAATGGCGTAAAAAATCAGAGAAAATGCTAGATGCATTACGTGTAATAGCAATTGCGCATTATGGTGAGTGGAGATTAAAAATATATTTATAAAATATTATACAGTGGAACCTCTCTAAAACCCACGCCCTGTGAGGTTCCCAGGGTGTCCGGTTTAGAGGGGCTCCACTGTTAACCAGGCATTTGAGCAGGTCTCGACAGATTTCTGTGGGCTTTCGATCATGAACAGACACACTATAATATATCAAAGACAATACATGACAATACACACATTAAATTCAACAAACAGAGCTTTGTCCGGTTTAGAGAGGTTCTACTGTATATAGTTTAAAAGCACAGCGTCTCAGATGAATTAACGTTCATGAACTCACTTTTCATTTCGTGATTATCTTTGCTTAGGTAACTGTTACTATGGAAACTGTCGTCATTCTCAAACTTGCAGAAGTTATGTCCACTAAGTATTTTCACGGAAGTTTTGGCCTTCTTGTCATACAGGTTCCTGAAAAACGTGATTATGTTATGTTATTATATGAAACAAGGGCATCACTATCACTAAGCCAATCCCCTCGCTGACAGCCTTGATATTAATAATAATAATAATAATATAACAATTCCTCACTGACCTGGACCTTGGGCGATCAGACGTGGGTCATATGCACCATCCCTGGACACACATTGTGACCAAATATTATTGAAATCGGTGAAGCGGTTCATAAATTATGTCACAGCATCAATAGTAGATGCTGTTTTAGACCGGCAGTAAAACGCTGGCATCCGTCACCCGGTAGCTGTTCGATCACAGCTCTTCACGGACGTCTGTGAAGAAGGCACTACTTGCCGGTGTGAGGTGGTTTTCCCCGGGTACTTCGGATTCCCCACCACAAATCTCACGGAATAATTAATGCATTTTAGGCCGGAATTGGCCGCCCGCATTACTCTAGATTAAACATCATTGACTGTGACATGCATCGTATGAAATCAAATTTTAAAATTTCGGAACAGGTCCGGCGGTATGGAACTTTCATTACCAATTCCAAGAAACTGTAAGCTGCAAGATTTGGCTCAGAAGGCTAAACACTGCCAGTTTGATACTTATACACACACGTCACTTACTGCATCTCACTAATACGCATATATATGTGGGCAAATGCCTTACAGCCGTGTGTTATCTTCTCTCTCTCAACACGTCTTCAGAATGAATGTAACGAATTGTCATCTAACCAAATAACAACAGATAAACGCTATGTATCCGCAACTGAATTCGAATAATTCGAATAATAGCCTTTTTGTATACGACTAGCCGCGCGAAAAGACCGTAGCTGGGCCCCAAAACATAGCATATCATTTCTTGCATAACCCAACCCCACATATATCGTTCCCTGTTTGATATACTTTGCATGAACAACCCTCAAATAGCATCATCATATTATAGGAAAACAATGTTACGGCTGAGTCTCCATATATCATGAGCACTCATACTCTGACATACTGGCACAGTGCGAAAGGAGAATGAACTAGCTAGGTTAAATTGAGTGGCAGATCGTAAAGTGAGAATGAATCGCCAAGAATTCCCACATCCATAATTTTCGCGACCGCTGTACATAGCGCTGATAGAGGAATTTGTCTAACGCCACACGTCTACGTTACGTTCCGTCATTTATTCATGAATTACAGTATAGATGCACAGAAATTGAGGTCACACAAGACCAATAATGTAAAACGGTATTTGCAAACGATTATGTGTCATTTTAAATCATTATTACAAGCATGTCAATACGTTCAGGATTTTGTATTTTGACCCCTATCGACGTCGCCGAAACCGTCCAGGCTAGCAACACCAGGCTAGCAATCTTCACTTAAACAGGGAGGGACGTTTCTTTTTTGGCTCAGTATATATTTGACGATTCTGTCTGCATATGCATATTTTATATACACGGCGAATTTGGGATCATGAACATTATTTTGCCTCTGAGTGTACAATCATTTAGCGATGGACATAAACAGGGAGTTATTTCTGCTACATTTTGTCTATGTATTTTATGTAAACCATTTATGTGTTTGTAAATAAGCATGTTCCTTGTAATGTCGGTGCGATATAAAAGTATGTTCGATCGAGTTTAGAATATGCTCTCAACTCCTTAAACACATAGAAGTCAGGCGAAGGTGGAATCACACCGAAAGATTTCACACATTAATTAATTAATCATTTCAAGTTTTCTTCAACAAGTACAAGTAGTTCTCTGTATACATTTAAAGCATCGTGTACATTTATAGGAATTTAAGATCAGGTATGAGGAATCGCGCTAGATCTTCAAATTCTTGACAACATATTTTCCTACGTGTACCATATAATTCATAGCAGGCTTCTTCTTGGTCCACTTTCTTGCCAAAATTATGACCACTAAACACTTCGGGAATAAATTACATTAAATCTGGCTTTCCATTCTGTGGTTAAGCATTCTTTTGTGCGCGTATGGAATGAAGATTCCAGCTCGCAGCTATTCTGTCAAGTTCAGCTTGAATTAGGCTTGTAAAACAGAACTTTAAACATTCGACATGCACAGGATGTAATTCGTCATATTCATTGCTATCATTTAGATGTTTACAAAAGCTAATCCACCATTGGATTTCTTGACGTCTTAAAGGTCCCCACCAAGCCTCTATTCTTTGATTAGAAACACTTCTTCCATCTATAAAACTTTTAATACCATACATACTGTCTGTATCATTATACCGGAAGAACGGTTGAAGGAGCGCACAAGTCACAGGGTGTTAGTGAATCATTAGAGCAATGCGTGTGTGAAATATGAAGCAGATCCGAGCAAGGAAACAAACAAATATAGGCCATTTACCCGAGCGTTACGGTTTCGGGACCGCCAAGTATGTGACCTTGACCCTGAGCTCATCGGGGACAGCACGGACGTGTATTTGTTGCAGGACGGTAAAGGTCCATTGGAGCAATGCGTGCGTGACATATGAAGCAGATCCGAGCAAGGAAACAGAAAATATGAGCTACAGCATGATGGAGGATCATCTGCGGAATGCATGTATGAAATATCAAGGTGTTTCATGCAAAGAAAGAGAAGTTATAATACATTTACCCCAACGTTAAGTTTGTGGACGCGACAACGCCGACAACGCCGACGACGACGCCGGGGGTATGCCCTAAGCTCTCTCTGCACTTCGTGCAGGCAAGCTAAAAAGTACACTTAACACTACGCTAATCCTCTCGCTATGCCTTGGGTGCAGGAAGCCTGGTACATATGAGTCACTCTGCTATGTTCGGTTAAATACACTGTTGCCACGACTTATTGAAATCCAGCATGCTAAACGTAAAGTGTTACGGACGGACGCGCGGACAGATGCACGGAAATCGACTAACGCTATATATCCCATTTTAGCTAGGGGATAAAAACGATACACGTTGTCGTTGATCAGCAACACACACAGTTGTTGCTGTGATCGTTTCATTATGGACCTATCAATGTCGGAAAGGGGGTGCATCGTTTTGGGGTTTGCATCGGCGGGGAACATGAACGAATATACCCATACCAATGATTAAACAGTTTATTTACCTCACTTAAGTATACTTACAAGTACTTGATATTGCAATCGTCGCCTGTACTGTCAGCTACTGGAACGTGTGTATTGTCCACCATCAGATTTCACGCTTCATTATAACCTTACACCTTACACATAATACCTAAGACCTAACACATAATCATGATAATACGTAGGACATAATACGTAATACGTGAGACGTAATACATAAGTACTAAGTCAAAATGGCCCTAATAGGCTTCCGTACATCTGTTATTACGACTGACTGATAATGTGCAAAATCTAATTACCAAATTATGATATCACACCCAGTTATAATGGTTATGTGAGAAGGCGATGATGGATTAACGCTGCTGGTTCTGAACTGTGGTTCCCTTAATTCCCATGTACTGTAAAGTTTATCGATCACCATTACCTTAATCCGTCGCGATTACGCAATGGTGATTATACGCGCCATAAACCACGTAATTATGGAATTAACCACCGCAAAATCAGTTTCCAAGTAACTATCCCAGCCCCACAAACTGTACAAGGGCATGTGCGACCAGCATAGAAAAGGCCATGCTAGCTATTTGTGTTGAGGGCTCATTGAACAGACAGTATAATCGGCGATAACTAACTGAACCCCACTAAAATTGCCCACACATGGGTGCGAATAATGTCCGGTTTAGAGAGGTTCCACTGTAATACAATGTAACCAATAAAATAAAACAATTTATTACATAAAATATGATTTTACAGTGGAATAACACAGTGCAATAAAAATCACAATACACCAGCGTAATCCATATGCAAAATATGCCGGCTTCACTACTTTACTAGTACATGTACATGTTTTTGAGAACATAACAACTAGTCTGAAAATCATTGTGTGACAGTTGGATTTGTTGCACATTTAACATATCGAAATCCATTCCAGTTACTTATGGGTGAAATGGTTAACAAACACACAAGCTGTTACCTCGAGCCTCTACTGAAGCCAGATATCAGCGGAACTTAATTTCTGTCATTGATACCTGTGACAGGTTTTCCATTTGTATTCGAGCGCTAGCGCAGAATTTTACAACCAACATCCAAATTTGAGGTCTTCCCGATTTATGCAAATGAGCAGCACATATTTTGTAGGTACGCCATATACTAGATCCAAGAGCTTGATCGCCTTTTCAGTGTGATACATGTTTTGTTTGCTTTTTTGTGCTAAAGTCACGTTCTTGGAAATGGTTCAGTAGTTTAAGGATGCGACCATTAACCGCCATACTCGATTATTCGCGATTCGTAGCTCCACGGTTCGGTGCACGAATGCAATCTTCGGTTTCGGTTTCCATTTGTTGTTGTTGTTGCTGTGAAATTCCCGCGTTTATTTTTCGCGAAACGCTTTCCACTCTAGATCAATCATTAGTATATTTGTCACACACAAACACATACTGCGAAGAATTTGAGGACGTTCAATCCATTGATTTAAGCCATTCACATCTTGTTGATAATCCGCAGCTTTGAAATTCTTTACTTGTCTTGCGCTTGGTAATGGTTTCAGAGAGAAATCCATAGGAGAGATAGAAAACAAGCTATATCGTATTTCACAATACAAATGAATTACATGTAACACGGGCATCGTTATTAGTTTAAACACAGTTTATTGTCAAATAAGTACAATGGGCTTGGGCCACAAGTTCTACCAACATTAGTTATGGCCCTTACCCTTATCGTTATCACACATTATGGCCAAATATTATCAACATCGGTGAAGCGGTTCATAAGTTATTGAACAAGATGTATTAGTTATGCCATCTAGACACTCTTTTCTTGCAGATACCGGTCAATTGATGCACTAATCTATTTATTTTACATCAGTTTCAAGCAAATGCTTTGGGATTATTTTGTAAGTCCGAATATGTTTGTCATGTGAGGAGGTTTCAATTCCAGCCGCTGACTTTTTGCGCCACCACCAGGGTGGTCACAGGAGATTGAATTGATCTTTCTTAACAATAATTAAACCAATATTTTAATTAGTGAATATCCAGAGCAGAATGGGGACAGGTTATGGGAAACTAGGTCCCACAACATCCATACGAAAACTGAAAGTAACAGAGAATAGCAAAATGTGTGGTTATTGGTTAGTTTATGTAGGAAAAATTAAAATTGATGTTCAGCATTAATCCATTATATTTTCAAATAATAAAGACATAGTAACTAAATATTCATGAAGACACCCACAATAAATGGTAATGTCTGGCACCCAGCTACATCTACGTGCTATTCAAATGTTTGTTTCACCGTTTATGAAAACAACACAATTAATATTATTGACCAAACACCTGCAGACAATAAACCAACAATACTATCCTACTCGTTGTGCCTGGGAAAGAATGAGTCGAACAATTGGCGGCGGGATCTAATCAGATGCACAGGTTGAAGTAACGGACCGAGGTCTATAAATACATTAAATATGCATAAAAGCATCAATAAACGAAAGAAAAATAAGCTAATTGTTTTTGTTTACCCTCTCCATATACTCCATTATACAAGGTGCTTACTTTTTAATAGGCCGAACCCGGACGGCCTCGAGACAACGAACTCTCACGAAACGTCAACCGAGTTATATCATTGTCGCCTATTGCAGAAGTTGGGACAATGTTAGTATTCCGCAACGATATATTCCCCGATGCGCTATGTTAACGCGTTTTCGAGCTATCGATTGTTTTGTTTTAAAAAAAAATATCATCATTGCTAGGTCGGGAAAGAACGGACACATTTCCGAGGCGGATACTGCTATATAAAGGATTAAACATCGGGTTCAAAATACACTTTTACGTCGTCCAGCATAGAGAATACATAGTTTCCCATCGATCATTTGATCAAACCTACATGTATACCCGTCCTGTGCGTCACGACAGACAATTTAATCGCACGTACATTTCTATCATTTCTCGGGAAGCCATGTTTTACAATCACCGTGAGCTTCCCCGATGACGTCATCGCTAAACGTACAGTCGTTGTTACACTACATATGATTGGCCGATAACCGCGGAAGGCAAGTCGCTAGCGCGCATATACCGGAAACAAGATGAGAAAACCAACCAAAAAAGATCATTACAATGAGATGACGTCACACGGAATTCCGGATGAACATAGATTGTAAAACATGGCTTCCCGAGAAATGATAGAAATGTCTGTGCATTAAATTGTCCTGTATTAAATTGCTTTTTCGTCGTGACGCACAGGACGGGTATAAATGTAGGTTTTATCAAATGTTCGATTGGGCATATTTAATGTATTTATAGACCTCGGTCCGTTACTTCAACCTGTGATCAGATGCGCCGGAAGTAATAGTTGATACCTCAATACACAGATAGCAGTGACCAGTTAGCCGCCAGTTTCGCATAATGGCACGTGTGAAATTTATAAATATTACACTTTCTGCTGATTAAAATTCACTTTAATTGTTTAATTATTATTTTCTACTTGATTTTTTTTTTAATCACATTTTACATTGTATTAATTTGTAAATGCTCATTCGTGGGCCATCTGACCTGTTCCCATTGATCAGAAATGGGCAAATACGAATTGAGGGTATGTTGTGACAAAAAATAATTAAAACAACAGATTTTTTCTGGGAGTTTCAAACAATAATTTATTTCAGAGGAAACGTATGGATGGGACTTGGTTTGCACGATGATAGTACATTTGCCTCCGGATGATGATTGAGAAAACATGCAACTTTCAATCCGTAGTTCTGCAAGTGACGTGGCATGTCATGGTTTTAACGAGGCTGCACCAAGATATTTCACATTCCAGCATAGGTAAGGAGCACTAATAGAGCAGCATATTTGTGTTTATGTAAAATCTTCTAGAGTGTCTTGGTCCCAGATGTCGAAAGCATATTGCTGTCTGCTAACTTATTTGGAATATTGCATTAAATACATACTGTCCGAGGGCATGAAATTGATAATTTTAAATTAAATGGTCACTGCATCGGTGTGTCAGGAGGGTGCGTGCTTTCCGGCGGCTCTGTTTAGTTAATCCATCAATACACAGCATCGGTGTGTCAGGTGTGGTGCGTGGTTTCCGACGGCTCTGTTTAGTTAATCCATCAATACACAGCATCGGTGTGTCAGGTGTGGTGCGTGGTTTCCGGCGGCTCTGTTTAGTTAATCCATCAATACACAGTATCGGTATGTCAGGTGTGGTGCGTGGTTTCCGGCGGCTCTGTTTAGTTAATCCATCAATACACGACATCGGTGTGTCAGGAATGGTGCGTGGTTTCCTGCGGCTCTGTTTAGTTAATCCATCAATACACGGCATCGGTGTGTCAGGAGTGGTGCGTGGTTTCCTGTGGCTCTGTTTAGTTAATCCATCAATACACAGCATCGGTGTCTCAGGTGTGGTGCGTGGTTTCTGGCGGCTCTGTTTAGTTAATCCATCAATACACGGTATCGGTGTGTCAGGAGTGGTGCGTGGTTTCCTGCGGCTTTGTTTAGTTAATCCATCAATACACAGCATCGGTGTGTCAAGAGTGGTGCGTGGTTTCCGGCGGCTCTGTGTAGTTAATCCATCAATACACAGCATCGGTGTGTCAGGAGTGGTACGTGGTTTCCGGCGGCTCTGTATAGTTAATCCATCAATACACAGCATCGGTGTGTCAGGAGTGGTACGTGGTTTCCGGCGGCTCCATCAATACACAGCATCGGTGTGTCAGGAGTGGTGCGAGGTGTCCGGCGGCTCTGTTTAGTTAATCAATCAATACACAGCATCGGTGTGTCAAGAGTGGTGCGTGGTTTCCGGCGGCTCTGTTTAGTTAATCCATCAATACACGGCATCGGTGTGTCAGGAGCGGTGCGTGGTTTCCGGCGGCTCCATCAATACACAGCATCGGTGTGTCAGGAGTGGTGCGTGGTGTCCGGCGGCTCTGTTTAGTTAATCCAACAATACAAAACGTCGGTGTGTCAGGTATGGTGCGTGGTTTCCTACGGCTCTGTTTAGTTAATCCATCAATACACAGCATCGGTGTGTCAGGAGTGGTGCATGGTCTCCGGTGGCTCTGTTTAGTTAGTCCATCAATACATAACGTCGGTGTGTCAGGTATGGTGCGTGGTTTCCGGCGGCTCTGTTTAGTTAATCCATCAATACACGACATCGGTGTGTCAGGAATGGTGCGTGGTTTCCTGTGGCTCTGCTTAGTTAATCCATCAATACACAGCATCGGTGTGTCAGGTGTGGTGCGTGGTTTCCTGCGGCATTGTTTAGTTAATCCACCAATACACACCATCGGTGTGTCAAGAGTGGTGCGTGGTTTCCTGTGGCTCTGTTTAGTTAATCCATCAATACACAGCATCGGTGTCTCAGGTGTGGTGCGTGGTTTCTAGCGGCTTTGTTTAGTTAATCAATCAATACACGGTATCGGTGTGTCAGGAGTGGTGCGTGGTTTCCTGCGGCTTTGTTTAGTTAATCCATCAATACACAGCATCGGTGTGTCAAGAGTGGTGCGTGGTTTCCGGCGGCTCTGTATAGTTAATCCATCAATACACAGCATCGGTGTGTCAGGAGTGGTACGTGGTTTCCGGCGGCTCCATCCATACACAGCATCGGTGTGTCAGGAGTGGTGCGTGGTGTCCGGCGGCTCTCTTTAGTTAATCCATCAATACACAGCATCGGTGTGTCAAGAGTGGTGCGTGGTTTCCGGCGGCTCTGTTTAGTTAATCCATCAATACACGGCATCGGTGTGTCAGGAGTGGTGCGTGGTTTCCTGCGGCTCCATCAATACACAGCATCGGTGTGTCAGGAGTGGTCCGTGGTGTCCGGCGGCTCTGTTTAGTTAATCCAACAATACAAAACGTCGGTGTGTCAGGTATGGTGCGTGGTTTCCTACGGCTCTCTTTAGTTAATCCATCAATACACAGCATCGGTGTATCAGGAGTGGTGCATGGTTTCCGGTGGCTCTGTTTAGTTAAAATCCATCAATACACAACGTCGGTGTGTCAGGTATGGTGCGTGGTTTCCGGCGGCTCTGTTTAGTTAATCCATCAATACACGACATCGGTGTGTCAGGAATGGTGCGTGGTTTCCTGTGGCTCTGCTTAGTTAATCCATCAATAAACACAGCATCGGTGTGTCAGGTGTGGTGCGTGGTTTCCTGCGGCATTGTTTAGTTAATCCATCAATACACACCATCGGTGTGTCAAGAGTGGTGCGTGGTTTCCGGCTGCTCTGTATTGTTAATCCATCAATACACAGCATCGGTGTGTCAGGAGTGGTGCGTGGTTTCCGACGGCTCTGTATAGTTAATCCATCAATACACAGCATCGGTGAGTCAGGTGTTGTGCGTGGTTTCCAGCGGCTCTGTTTAGTTAATCCATCAATACACGGCATCGGTGTGTCAGGAGTGGTACGTAGTTTCCGGCGGTTCTATCAATACACAGCATCGGTGTGTCAGGAGTGATGCGTGGTGTCCGGTGGCTCTGTTTATTTAATCCATCAATACACAGCATCGGTGTGTCAGGAGTGGTGCGTGGTTTCCGGCGGCTCTGTTATGTTAATCCATCAATAAACGGCGTCGGTGTGTCAGGAGTGGTGCGTGGTTTCCGGCGGCTCCATCAATACACAGCATCGGTGTGTCAGGAGTGGTGCGTGGTGTCCGGTGGCACTGTTTAGTTAATCCATCAATACAAAACGTCGGTGTGTCAGGTATGGTGCGTGGTTTCCTACGGCTCTGTTTAGTTAATCATCAATACACAGCATCGGTGTGTCAGGAGTGGTGCATGGTTTCCGGTGGCTCTGTTTAGTTAATCCATCAATACACAACGTCGGTGTGTCAGGTATGGTGCGTGGTTTCCTGCATCTCTGTTCAGTTAATCATTCAATACACAGCATCGGTGTGTCAGGAGTGGTGCGTGGTTTCCGACGGCTCTACATAGTTAATCCATCAATACACAGAATCGGTGTGTCAGGTGTTGTGCGTGGTTTCCGGCAGCTCTGTTTAGTTAATCCATCAATACACAGCATCGGTGTGTCAGGAGTTGTGCGTGGTTTCCGGCGGCTCTGTTTAGTTAATCCATCAATACACAGCATCGGTGTATCAGGAGTGGTGCAAGGTTTCCGGCGGCTCTGTTAAGTTAATCCATCAATACACAACGTCGGTGTGTCAGGTATGGTGCGTGGTTTCCTGCGGCTCTGCTTATTTAATCCATCAATACAGA